>JARYHS010008074.1:260159431-260179433 GCA_031002005.1 Vandiemenella viatica
CATGTACATTTATTTTACAAGCTAATTCGTTTCAATTTCAACAGCGGTAACATATAGTGAAGAATATGAAAATTTAATATTTTTATATCGAGTGCCTCAGCAATTCTACTCCCTATTGTGATTACTTCTACAATATTTTCTCACGAATACTTCTTTCCTACTGACAAGTTCTTTATTAAAATTCTCTGAAGAAAAAAGAAGTCGTCAAGCTTTGGAACTCGAAACCTTATATTGGATCATAAACGAAACAAATTTCCTCTTAGGAAATACTCATATGAGTTAATATTAAAGATAGCCATTTTTTAAGTGTTGTGTATTGTATGAAATAAATTCGAATAGTGACCAAATCTACGATTCACAATCATCATCCTGTGTTTGGCACAACCTTTGTAACTTTGCAGGCCGCCGCATTTCCACATCCTCCCTGGTTTACTGATTTCATGAATATTTCATGACCACCGCTCTAATGAACTAGGTGTTGGACGCTCACAATTCACAGTTCAGAAGAGTAGTCAAATGTTTGTCGACGCTGCTGACGCATTACTCGATTTCGAAACAAACGGAAGGCCTCAAAAATTCTAAATCATCGTATGTACCTAAAATAAGTAGTCGCTATAGAAAAGGTAAAAATATTTGTTGCAGCACACCTCTCTCCGGAAATCGATCCGAGGTCTGGCAACAGCAGGAGGCAATATTTAATCACATGGTGAAACACAATACTACACCAGACCCTCTTCGAAGCTGAACTGTGTGGGTGAATTGTAAAACAGTTAATACAGAACAGTTACCGGAAATGAATTGGATAATGACGATAATATTGGAAAAGGTTGAATTTACCAAAAATCTTGTTCTTACTTAGTTTACAGCCCTGTTTTTAGATAAAAATTTAACTTACTACATTTTCTTTTGAAATTTCACTCAGTTGTTTATACAATTGCAAGTCTAATTTTATTTCTACATGATTTTTGAGTTATTCCAAAAAAATATGATTTTCTGTTTCTTTTTCTCAATTTCAGTCCAGGTTATCATCTTCTGCTAACCGTATACCGTACTTTCATTTGGAGAAAACTCTTCTATTTCATTCCGCGCCGAGTGCAAAATCTCAGACGACCAATAAGTGAAAATCATACTCGTAATTGTGGAGTTAGTCGGATTATTTTGTAAAGTTTAGAAGATTCCTCTAAACTCACAGTAGTTACAACCATTTGTATCCGAAGCTAAAACAATTAGTGCGATAAGTAGAAGATACAATAGTCAACCGTGGATGGAAAAAAAAATATTTATCTAGATCTACGGACCTAAAAGCAATTATTTGTTAAGCGGAATTACTGTTTTATTGAAAAATGCGTAAAGATTATTTTTTACACAGATCACAAACATTGCTAATTCTTAGTTTTTCATCTTTTATTTTTCTAATTATTTTGGTAAATCATTTTATGATCATACATAATACTAAAATTGTTCCAATCCCACAGGATAAAGGAATCAAATTTTATATGTGTTTACTTTCGAAACTAGAAACGTGTGTGCGGATTTATTTAGCAGCATCAACTTAAGTTGTGAAAGTTTAAATTATTTATTTCTTGAACTTCTATGTGTCAAAATTGAAACTGATCTTGCGAATAGATAATATCAGATAGTGGAATAATGTACTTCCTTATTTATTTTTAAGTCAACGCTCTTCTAGCGGTGTATTCCCCAAGAATCACGAATTTCCTTAAACTCAGGAGAATATCACCTTCGTTTCCAATGCAATACTCACACCTGCTTCCCCATCCTAATATTCAACTTGGCCGGCCTCGGTAGCGTAGGGGCTAGAGTGGTAGCTCCGCGTGCCGAAGGCCGCCGGTTCGAATCCGGCCGCGGGCATGGATGTTAAGTGTTGTGTGAATGTCCTGTCCGTCCTGTGGCGTCCATACATTGGAAAAAAATGCACTTTGAGCTGGCTGTATGGCCTCCGTTGCCGAATGCCATTAAAAAAAAAAAAAAAAAAATATTCAACTTGCTTAAGGTATTTCTTAATCATCAGCTTTACTTTCAATCCACTTTAATGAAATATATTAGTTCTAGAAACTGGACGTGATCTCCTTAGTTAGGCGACCGTCGGTGAGTCCAACGACGCCCGACGTGTAAGTTACATTGGCCAACACCGCAGAAATGCTTGGCTAACCAGGAAATTTCAAATAAATAACCGCTTGACTTTATTTTCACTTGTAGTGTTAAAAAGGAGTGCAAATCAATGAAATCACTGCATCTGATTTTATTTGCACTTTTACTATTAAAACGAAGTTCAATTGCGATACCAGCTAAAACTATCTGCTATGTAGCAGAGATAAAAAAAATATGTATATAATACGAGGCAGAGATATAAAAAAAAATATTATGTGACGTTCATTTAAATTTACATGTTCCTTTATGTTTATTCAAGACGACTACATGCGGAAATTCATGTAAAGTGAAGAGCTCCGATGCTTATTCTGTATTGTCTGTACCAGTTACTGGAACCTCGTGACAGTATAACTTAAGAATTATTTTCTCAGACGATAGCAAACAGCAAAATTTAATCAAAACTTATTTAAATTGTACACGAAACGTAAGTAATCACAAAATACATCCGTCAAATAAATAACAGTTATTCGTTTTTGAAATTATGTTCTACTCGGAAACTTTTTCATAACAATAAAAGTTTCAGTCATTTAAAATCAAATGCAGTTGATTTAAAACATCCTAGCTAAATACTCGGAGTATATTATCAGAGAAAGTTTTCTCACACCACGAAAAATATCGATCAAAAAGTTATTAATTAATCGTTATTCACATTTCCTTTGAAATTTTTCCATAACAAATTTCTCCTACCACCGTAAGTAATACCCGTCATTTTTTAAGGGCACTTAAAGTAGTATCTTATAAATGTGGTCTTATTCATCTACAGTTCCTTCCTCTTCTGCCCATTTTCTTTCTCCTTATTTACTTCGAATCCTTTGCGCATATTTCTGCTTCCGGAGCAACAATCTTCTCGTGAAATGAATAAATTTTTATAACGATATTCTGTATATTTGTTTACTTCTACAACATATACTAAAATGGAAAACGTCATGAGATTTGAAGATGTAAATAAAGATTCAAATATTCAGATAACGGTAGCACTGCGGAAGGAACGTATAAATGTGTTATGCAGTGTCGGGACTTTCATTTGTACTCTCGTGAGTCGTGTTAAATGTAGTCTGGCGTGATTGTGGCCGTATGGCGAGTATTAACAGACTTCGAACGCGGAATGGCAGTTGGCGCCAGACGCAAGGGGCATTCCATTTCAGGAATTGTTCGTGAATTGAGCATTCATCGATGCACACTGTCAAGAGTGTGACACGAATATGTAATTTCCGTATTTAACGCCCGACATGATCGAGAACGCAGCGTCTCAATGACGTACCTGTATCTTTGCGGACAGTGCTGAGAAATGGGATATGGCAACAGAACACCAACACGAGTGCTTCTGCTGACGAAACACGATCGGCTGCAGCAACTCTCCTGGCTCGTGAGCATAGCGGTTGAACCCTAGAAAACTATAAAAAGGTTGCGTGATAATATGAGTCACGATGCCAGTTGGTAACAGTTGATGGCAGCGTTCGAGTGTGGCGCAGATCCCACGAGGCCATTGACTTAGGTTGTCAGGAAGGCACTGTGCAAGCTGCGGTGGCTCCTTGCTCCATCCTGGTATGGTCTGGGCTTACAGCGCATGGATTGATACCTCTGGTCAAGCTGAGACACCTATCGTTTATTCGAAATGGTTATGATCAGCTACTTGTAGTCCATTTGCAACCAATCATGGCCTTCATGTTCCCAGACAACGATTGACTTTTTCAGGACAACAATGCGCCATGTTACAGTACCAAAAAACGTTAACGTTTGATTTGAGGAACATTTTGGGGAATTCCAGTGAACTTGATCACCTGACATGAATCCAGTCAAACAGTACTGGGACATGAAAAAAGGTAAGTTCATACATAACTTCCAGCACTGGTATAACATCGCAACTATGGTCGCTTGAGGTGAAAACATGGATGAATATTTCTTCATGGTTCTTTCGACAAATTGTTGAGCCATGCAACGTACGGTTGCTGCACTTTACCTTAAAATTGTTGTTCCCCACGATATTAGGAGATATTTTGCGGCATTTACATGGAGAGGCTGCGAACTTTCATACATCATGACTTACTACATGACAATTAAAAAATATAAAACAGCAAAAACACTCAACTAAAACCATAGTCTTATAATTCTATACGAGCTGAATTGCAGATAAATTATTTTCGAACTTGTAACAAATTTTAGCCTGTGACTTTCTTCGTATTATGACACAACCAGTTTTACTCTACCGCAATCAGATTAAAGAAACAGGATAAAATTTGAAAGCTCAAACCGATTTGAAAGCTAGGAAGTAAAAAGTAAATATTTATTGCTTCCTAATGTTTTTTTTTCATGAATCGCTAAATCTGTCTAAATATTTGTAGCACATGATGTTAAAAATACTGAGGCAGCTGGTGAAGTTATTTCAATGACATTCTGCGAATTCAAAAACATCATTATTTTCGAAACATATATTAAAGCTACGTTATTTAAAAAAATAATAAAACAAAAATTTAAAAAATTTAGAATATCTAACTCCTCAAGTACGTGTTTTACAAGTATTATAGAAGTGCCAGACGTAATCAAATATTTTAAATCTGAAGTTTTCGTTTTTGGAGTAAGAATTAACCACTTCTATCTAATTTCTCAGCAAATTTGTTTAAAAAAAATTTCTTTGCAAATTATTCACGGCTGAAACCTCAAACTGTTTGATTATATAGTAGGGTGAACTTTTTTTTTATTATTTTTCATTCATTAGGAAAACATCTGAATTTGCAACGAACGTTTGAGGTTTAGGACGTGTTGGGAAAATTTGGAACTAACAAAATTTCCAGTAGTATGTCCACTTTGAACTAGCAGTAAAGCAAGGGTAAAGCAAAGAGTAGAGCAGGAATAACCCCTCTTGTCTAGGGTACTTTGTCTCGAGCCGAGCATAAATCTGGCTCCATTGCTGCTTGGCAATATCAGTGATAGCCGCTTGGAGATATTGCAGTCGTAAAACGTTCATCCAGATAAAAGCAAATAAAATCATGATCCTCCGGCCCTCAAGAGGGAAATTACTCTTGCGAATAAAACGTAAGAATTTATTCGTAAAGAAATTGCTCATAAACTATCTATAGTTTCAGATATTCATTTCAGCTGACTAATGCATTTCTCCTTTTCTACAAGCTCGTTTGTCTTTCTTAGTTAACGTAAAGAGACGGCTTTACTTTGTGATTAACATAAAATCTTACAAAGTAAATTTGCAACTAGCATTATAAAGAAATGTACAGTATATCATGAAGGAGTAATAACAATAGAAAGGGTTACTTTTTCTCCCTTTCCAATACCAGTTCAATTTTTAGCACAATTTTTATTTTTTAAAGTTAATAATTCTGCCAACATAGAAAACTATTTACAAAATTCGTTAAAAGAAAGAAAAAGAGAGAAGTAATACTAAAATCGGCTTTAAAACAAAGGGCGTTTCAAAGTGAATATCGGGATTTTAAGACCTTGCAGATTTTTTTGCTATTTGACTTGCAATTATACATAAATGATACATCAAATGAAAGACCAAATCAAACAGTTTCGCTGTAAGCATCTTTCTTCAGACAGAACGCGTTAACAGTAACGATGGCGACTGCTGGACAGAAACCTTTCTATGTTTTACAGTTTCCATTGTGTGCATCTAGAGTTAGAGATTTTTATTTTATTTTATTTTATTTCCTGATTTTACATAGCCTACTACCTTGTTACCTAAAGTAGGCCCTTAGTTTCTACAGTTTTATTCTTAAAACAATTTACTTTATTTTTTGTTAATAATATATCTGGATAATTATTTTTAAGGATTTAATGGATTTAAGTATTCTAATAGTAAATCTACTAATTATTCTAATAATTAATATACCACTTAATCTACCAACTAATCTACTAATTAATCTACCATCTTACTAATTCACACCAAAATCAGCAATTGTCTTTGTATTATCATACTTCTAATTAATAAACTGTCTATTTGTATACGTTCTTCTTTTACCACTCCTGGCCTGCGTCGACATCTGGCCGCTAGCTGTCTCTGCTGATGCAGCGGGGCGACTGCTGACATGCTGACCACAAAGTGTCCTCAGCCAGCTTCACGTTCCAGGTAGTGGTCTCGTTCTTCTCCGGTTTGTCCCTGGAGCCACCTGCTCCCCCATCAGGAGTTCTCTCCTGGAATCAGAGCAGGCCACCCCCTGAGCACTGGAGAAGGTGCCTCTGGCTTCCAGAGGAACTACGATGAATTGAGTCTTTGCCGTCTTCCTGGTGCAGAGTTAGAGATCAACGAGTTTTCCGAATTAAGTTTCTCTGGAGTCCGCGAAGGAATAATAACATCCGTCGTTAATATCCTCAGTTTGAAGACGCTGGCTGCATTTGTAAAAGGATGAGTATAGGACGACGAAGCCTGAATGAAGAACGTGGAGAACGGGCGACACATTATTTAGCGCGTAGCCTCTAGAAATCTATTAGGAAGGCTAGTGGTGCGTTAGCAGTTCCAATGACGTCTGTGTGGAGAATTTAAAGGAAACGCTTACATCATGTCCTTGTCGTTTATAGCTGTTTCAAGATCTAAGATCTACAGACTACCGTTTACGTGGCAACTTCACAAACGTAATATTGCTGCATGACGACGAAGATTGTCTTGATCGTGTCATTTTCAGTGATGAATCGTCATTTCATCAAAGTGGAAATGTGAACAATCATAATGTGTGCATCTGGGGGTCATAAAATCCCCACGATGTAGTACAGTTGCAAGGGGAATCTCCAGAATTGAGTGTTTTTTGTCCCATATCTTATTGGAAAGTTTATGGGCCTTTCTTTTTTGGCGAAGCCGCTGTAACTGGTGTTTCTTATCTTGATGCGCTACAACTATGGTTCTTTCCTCAGCTACAAGATGATGAACCAGAGAACTTCATTTGGTATCAAGACGGTTCGGCGCCTCCCTGGTATAACTCAGTAAGCGATTGGTTAAATGACGTTGTACCCAACCGCTGGATTGGCCGTCATGGGCGGAATCACAGGGCTGGTTTCACATGTTTTCCACACGTTCACCCGATTTGACGCCATGCGATTTTTTATCTTTGGGGGTCCATAAAGGATCATATGTATATACTGCCGCTACCAGCTGGCTTTCCCGACTTAAGAAACAGGATTGAAGCAGTTGCTGCATCAATTTCTCCACACATATTGATCAAAGTGTGAGAAAAATTCAACCGTCGACTGGATGTGTTCCATGTGACGGATGGTGCTAACATTGAACACGCTAAGGTAAAAAACCTGTTTCATATGCTCTTTTATTTAATGTATCATTTATAATTGTAAGTCAAATAATTTAAATTCTGCAAAGTCTCATAATCCTGATTTCATTCTAAAACGCCCTGTACTCCTGAACCGTTAATTGTCTGGAAACGGAAATCATTAGAAACATCCATTTCAGGCATCAAAATTAAAGGTCACAGGTTAAGCAGGAATTTTTAAAGGCATTATAGATCCATCCCCGGCAGAGGCAGAGAATCCACAGCATATTGAAAACTTGACATTGGATGGTCGAACATTCTTTCCGGGTCTCTCGGCAAAAAACGACATATGAATTTAACATTTTGTTTTCAGTTAACAGTCCCTGACAGCTATCTATTGCAAAACCTATTCGTTCTAGAATCAGCAAAAGAACATTTAACTATCTAAGTTGTCATAAATCAAGATACTCGTACAGTGAAAATACGGGAAGATCTGTCATTTTCACTGACAAGATTACTAGGACATGCAATGATTGCGCGCTTAGTCAAAGTTAGGTGTTCTGTTCCGTAATGGAATTTTTGGGAGAAATTAGTTGGTTGGCTTCCTGGACTGATGTTAAAGGACACGATTCTTCCATGATATTACACTCCCTTTAGGAATAACTTTTTTATATATAGCTATACACTTTCTCGACGATGAGTGCATTAGAGTCGGGAGATGACTGGACTTAAAGAGTGGAAAGAAATTTGGCCGTGACCTTTTTGAAGGACCTATTCTGGCATTTGCCTGGAGTTGCTTCGGGGAAAAAATGGAAATGTTTATTCATATATTGTACTTGTTTCGAAATTATGACCAAGTCAGTATAAAACCATAATGAAACTATAACCGATTCGATCCTTGATTATTTGTGTAGATTGTTATAATTTCCTGAATGGATTAAAAATAACGTGTTGCTTCTGAATATGACAAGCGGCCGTGGTACTGAGGTTATATGTTTAAATATTAAACCTTTATCAAACTTTCCAATAAGTACAGCGTACTATGGAACGTTAATAATTGATTCAGGACAATATTTTTTTGTAATAAATACTAATAACGCACTTTCTTTATCAATAGAATTTTAACAGGTACTAATTAAATAATTTTCTGTTGCTGAAGATAAACAATACCTTCTAATAACTTTATTGAGTGAAGTTTAATCTGGCTGAACGTTCTTAAATTTTGTTTTTACTACCAATAATTTGTTGAAAACACATAAACATTAAAGGATTCATGAAATACCTTCGCATTAAAATACGTTGGAGCTATAAGGCCTGCAGGATATGCCTTTAAATTTAAATATCTATCACTGTTGTGATATGTGACGTGTTGAATTCAACAAATACATATTCCCTTTGCAAAATTCATAGTATTGGAAATTGTAAGTATACAGAAACTTGACATCTGTTTCAGTGCAAATGCTGATGAATTATCCTAAACAAAGAATTTACAGTGGTATACAGGTTCAGTTTTATTCTCCAAATTTGCGGGGGAAAAATGCATCATTGAAGTGTTATTGCAAATTACAGCTTGCTCTGTGGCTCTTCGGCGTTTTTTTACAGCGGTGTCACGTAGATAATGTTTAGCGTAAAAATAAGCCAAAATATAATTCAGTTGACCATCCAGCTTGTTTATGTTTGAGTTTCAAATTCCTTAATTTCCATCTGCCAAACCATTAGTAGTGTCATTGATTTGTGTATGTTGGCCGTTAACAAAATTATCAGAAGGTGCTACGTGGTGTAAAAAAAAAAGTATAGCAAGGGAATATTTACACGACTGCTCTGTTCAATCAGTAATTACCGTGTTTGTTTAAGCGCTTTCATAACACTCGGCTAAACATCGATGATAATGTTGCTGGGTACCTTAAGCGGCTGATGAACAACTTATTATATGAGGTTGTCGCTTCTCCGTCAGCATACTTAGCTTTTCCCCGCAACCAAAAAGCACGAAATTTTAAAATTCTGACAAGTCCCCACAACTTTTAATTAAAAGTGATGTTAAAGTCTGTGATCAAAGCTTCTAGAAACTCACCTTCAAAATTTTCTTCTTCAGGAAATTGGCTCCTAGCAATACAGATTAACCGAGATTTGAAGTGGCTATATTGCTCGAGCTTCAAAAGATGTTCCTTTCAGCGATCTTCACTTTTATTAAAATCTTCTGGCAACCTATGTGCCTTGGAGATGCTTTAGCTTCGTATAAAATGCAATCACGTTTTACGAAACACTAATGAAATGATATTTACCAGCACACTAACGAAACTGATTTACTTTCAAAGAACTTAATGTCTGCCTGCAGAAAATTATATGCTTATAACTTAGAAATATTCCGACAGAAATCTGGTCATTATCAAAATAAGCTGAGTGATTTTTATCTTATTATGGAGCAGAATTATTTAACATACCTTCAACATAATCTATTACTAACATGCTCCGAATAGTTTTATACTATCAGATCTTTGGCATATCTGTTATTATACACGTACACTGGGAAATATGTAAGAAAATAAAAAAAAGCAATTTCACAACTTAAATCATTCAGGCAGCACATATTCTTGGGCATCAACGCCACTTTCAGGATAAACTAGTAATTTCACGTTGCACTTCTCCATCCACGCTGGATAAACATAGTTCCGACAGTCAGAGAAAGATTCAATTCTCAATGAAAACCACCTATGCCCATCCGAACGACCTGACTGGAACCCCAAACATTCGTTTTTGGAAAGTGTTGCTGCCAGAAATATTTGGGAAAATAAGGAAATAAAAAATTTCCTAGTTTCAAAAATATCTTCAAGTAATGCTGCAGTAGCTGCACTAACCTTTTTAACATTTTTACTTTCCGCAGCAAACTGTTTACTACGTACTACGTGCTACGTAACAAGTAGCAGCCGACAATATAGCACATTTTATCTTTAAACCTTTACGACTTTTAACATCAAAATGTTTATTTATTCTACTGGACTTTATTACCTACCTTTACTTTTACTCGATCTGTCAATGCTTGCATCTCTGTTGCAGTTTAAAGTTAGTACCTAATGTCCTCACCCCAAAAATTCAGATAATGCTATGACACGAAACGTGTATCTTTTATATTTTTAGCACTGTAACTCAATAAATAATGTTTCGATTACCTTTTTCAAATCGCTTATCTCAAATAAAATGAAACAAATGTAATAGGTATTCATAAAGAGAAAAAAAAATATAGGGAATACTGTAGGATTTTTCAAAAAAATAGCATTTGTTTCGTTACGAACCTGGTAAACATACTGCTCTTTTTCGCAATTCGATGTTTTACTACGTGATACAGCGTTAATAGTAAAAAAAATTCCAGGGGAAGTTAGCTTTAGCAAAAACGGAATATGACGATATGACCTTTGACATATGTTGGTACTACTGCACACAAGTGTTGAGTGTGAGTGCTGCGTAATTCTTAATCCAGTATCCAGAGGTGGAAGAAGGCGCCAGCCACAATACTATCAGCGCGCGGGCGGTGCCTGGCTGGGGTGAGGGATCGATATCAGATAATGGGCACAACGCCTGCCCCACCACAATGGGGCGTAAATTATTACGGAATGTGTCTTTTGTGCACCTCCACCCCTTTCCTGTGTGTAGCCTACGCGGAAAGGATTTCGTGATGAAGTTAGTAATGTGTGCCTCAGAGCAGGACTTGTAATTCCGTATCGCCTCCTCCACACCCTAACTGCAGGAAACGCATTTCTGCCAGCAGTACATCTGCTGTTTAGCGCCTTTCACATCACAGCATACAGATCACAATTAAATAACCGAATTACTGAAACTTTTTGAAGTTGCTTATTTAGCGTCGTAAATGTATAAGTTTAAAGTTTGTTCATGATCGAAATTACAAGTCTTCCATGACCTTGTATCTTCTGAATTAAAATAACAATTTCCCTTTTTGGGTCTATTGTTTTTTTTTTGATCAAATGTTTACACCTCTTTGGCTGTCTCTCCTCGCATAAAAGAGATAAATTTATCTTAAAACTAGTGACTAATTGGCAGACAAAACTCTAGTACTGAATTAAATAAAGATGTTAGAGTACAGTACCAGTTATTGGAGGAAAACAAAGCTCTTAATTGCTTATCAAATAATTGTATCTTCAACTACCAGAATCCAAGTGGAATGAAACTAAAAATAAAGACGCTCTTGGAAGCTGAACTTCGTAGGGAGAATTGTTTAAAGAGAGACCCAAATTCCCGTCCATGACATGGGAAATTGGAGATGTGGTTAATTATTGCCTAACTTCGGCACCTGTACTACTCAAAGACATGTTCATCTACACTCAACTATAGCAATTGGGTTTACTAAAATTCAAGGCAAAATAATCATTTCCATTGATATAGCCTTCACACCACGTCATACTACAAGAACCCAAAAATCAGTGCTATCTCTGTTGATAGTATTTTCAGTACTTAATGTTCGAAAGTTTACCGGAACCTTGCAACGTATGAACATACGATTCCCCTTTTATTTCGTACCTCTTTATGGTTCTGTTCTTTACACAACATACAGTGTGTAGCAACAGTGATTTACAACACCTGTTTACCGTTCCTCTCACCGAATGGTAACATCAGTTTCACATAAGTTTTATACTTAAAAAAAATACTTTATTCTGCTGAAGTTTACTAGTTATTAACTGTTTGCAATGCTAAGATTGTAGTCACATAATTATTTTTGAACTTCATGTCATATTGTGAAAGAAAAGCAGAGAATGTATTTTTCAACGATTTAATGAGTACATTCCTATGATCGGTCAATTAATCTCACCTGAATGGATGTAACGTTTGACTAATGAATCAGGTTCAGTTCTGATCAGATGATACTCTTACTCGCTTATGTGGAAGGATAGATATGACTGTGAGCAAAATCTATAAATAAGGAAGTGTAAAATATTCTTTTGTTGAAAATGGTGTCATGGAACGCAATAAATTACATAGCGAAATGTTTGATAATTTACCCAAAGCAGCAGAAGAATTCCAGGTACAAATTCCAGAATAGAGAAGGTAAAAATTAGCAACGGGTCTATACTTCTCGATCACAGTTAAACAAAACTTTTTCCCGCACATTAACAAGTGCTTCGGTTTTTGTTTCTTTTGTTGTTGCTGAATTGAAATTTTTATTTAACATTAAACTATCCTCGTACCTACCTAAACTAACAGCAAGCTACAGAACGAACAAGCTGACCATATTCTTATAAAGTTTTTGAAGAAATTTTTTAAGATACATTGTAATTACGAAAAAAATTGTGTACTCCCAAAATGTGTACATGTCGCTCTATTAAGAAAGGTTTACGAAGAACGTTTAAACTTATTTCGTTTCTGTTTTTTCCATGAACTTCAGTAACAAAATTTTTCAATTACTTTTTAATTTCTTTCTCCTTTTGATTGGTTGTTAGATCAGTGCTATTTTGGTTTATCTAAATTGCTGTCTGTCCCTAATTATCAATTTAATTAATTCCCTTGCTTCTTTAGTTGATAAACCTGCTTTCTGGAGAAATAAAATAATTTCTGGGAGTCAGGCTATATATTCCTCGCGAGGATTTCTCATCGTATCAGCAAGACGATTTTTTTTCGTGTTTTTAGTTTTTCGTTGGGTTGAATTTCTGACTGACACTTTGCACCTTTTAAAATCCCTTCTTACTCCTCTGTATTGTTTCATGAAAGTATTTCGGGACTTTAACTTCATAAACTTTATCTAATACACCCAACCCGGTTCTTCAGTGTTCGGTAGAAAACAATGTTTTCTAAATGGGTTAAAATTGAATCAGCTTGCAGGTTTCTAAGCTTCTTAAAATTTTGCAAACATGTAGGAAACTAACATGTGTAGGCTACGCCACAGTGGTGTGATGAGAGGTTCCTGTAATTACGATTAAACGAAAACTCACATTTTTAATGACTTATAGATGGTGTCCTGTTAAGAACACTTGATGTCTGGTTTGAGTCGCATTACAAGTGTAATAAATACATGAGGAATGACAGCAAATAAATTCATTGTTTTCCATTATTGTCTCATTAATAAAGTTTTTTTAAATGTACATGTTTCCACATTCAATGAGTGAAGAAAAAGTAAGCCATTTCTGGTTGTAAATAACTTCATAGACAGATTTTATAGTGCGCGTTATGAAAATCACTCCAAAACCTATTTCCCATTAGAAGTGAAACTGTAATTATCTGCTTTTTATATTTTCTGGGTTTTTAACTTTTTAAATTATAATAACGACGGATTATGCAGTAATATTGTTTAGTACAAGGATAAACTGGTGTATTATGATGTTAACGTATTTACTGCAATACTGCACGTCCTTGCTTTAAGACATTCCATGGCTAAACCGCAAACAAGGAATCTACTCTATTACGGGCGTAATATATCCCCGTCACAAATTGTGAGATTCTGTAGCAGTTATTGTACATTGAATGCTCGAATTAGGCAGTAAAATGCCAGAGGGATTTTCTTTTCACCGATCAACCTTAATTATTCCAATTTTCCTTTGAATTTCTAAGTTTTTTATATCATATCATACAAATCTTCTGCACATTCAGGATTAAAACATTTGTTATTTATTTTAATTACACTAGCTAGCGTACATCATTGGGATTTTTGTTAATTACACTATACTGTTCGATAGTTATTTTCATTAATAAAAACTTTATATAGATTTACAGTGGATTATGGTCCATTTCAAATTTTTACTAAATGTGTGCGGAATATAATTTAACAGTATTTCTTGATATTTGCTGGAGTAGTCGAAACCTCTTAGAATTAATTTCTTAAACTGTGAACGTCAAATAAACCGACTGCTGTGTTAAATATTCCTACTGCAAACTAATTTCCCAGTGAATAAACTTTTACGTCAGATTCTAAATCGTGAAGATCAAACCAACGACTAAAATATGACATATACAGCACTGTATGCTCCATTGTTTTTATTGGTTATTGCCCGTTATTGTGATGCAGTTGACCCGGCTTGTGGGTCCTGATCTATTGGATAGCTGTATTGCCGTTTCTAGTACTATTGACGATCAATTGCAGAATATATTCTCCGTAGAAGTGATGGAAGACAGTATTTATAATTCATCCTGAACCCAGCAGGTGGTTTATTTTGTATGGAAGTAGATTACATGGCGCTGCAACAACACAGTTCACAGAATAATTATTTATTGTTAATAGCTGCAATGAAATTTACATCCCTCCCGTAATTTCTCTACACGTTTATTGATAATACTGTGACTCATATAAAACTATCTTTGTCACTACTGCTTCCATATTTTCCTTTAAAGTTTAATGGGATATTCCTCGCATTCTCGGGTTTTCCTTAGACAAAATTTCGATGTAAAGAGTTAGAAACAATCAAATACCTGACGTCAACTATGTATGTTACAATACTAACGGTTGAATTGGTGAGTGCTCTAAAGTATTTAAGAATAAAATGTCACGACGTGTTGTGTTGTAATTCGGTGTTCTTCGTATTTACTCAGCACCTTGGCGTTTAAATCGTAGGCCGACAGTTCTTGTGACGTGGCAGTTTTGGAAAGTGTTGCTGGTAGTGGGCGCCGACTCCGAGTGAATTTAAAAGGATTCTCATGTCAGAAAGGATCACTATAAGATTAACTCTCAAACAACTGGCCATAAATTCCGGAATCCCTTTTTTCTTGTGCCTCTGCCGTCCATTTCTTCTTCTCTTCGTTTTATCTCTAGAAAGAATACTGTGTTTCCTGAACAAAAACAGGATTTATTCCGAGCAAATCCTCCCTGGAGGTGTTATGATGACGAATATCCCGTCCCTCTTTCCGCGAGATATAGAGGGCCAACGCGCGGAGGAAATTCTCCTAGTTCTTTCCGCCCCGAACACAAAATCACAAATGGCCGATGAGGGAAAGCAAAACTCGTGATTGTGGAGGCAGTCTGTGTATGTCGTAAAGCTAAGAAATTCCTCTTAGCACGCAGGGATTACAGCCATTTATATCCAAAGCTAAATAATAATAATAATAATAATAATGCGGTACGGGAAATCTGCCTTAATGCGACAGTGGGCACAAAAACTTTTTAACATAGTGAAACTAATTATTTGTTAAGCGGAATTATTGTTCTATTACAAAATTCCTGAAAGTAATTCTTCTACGCAGTTCCAAATTTGTATCATGACCCCGTTTTTTATCATTTATTTTTCTAATCATTTTGTAAAATTAGAAAAGTAATTATTGAAAATTGTGGCAATCCTCCAGTATAAAAAAAAAAATCAAAGTTTATGTCTGTTTATTTCTGGAACTGCAAACGTCTGTGCGAATTTACTTAGCAGTGTCTCCTGAAATTGTTAAAAGTTATTTGTTCCACGCCATTATAGTTCAAAAATCCAGATTTATACATATAACAAATATTCCTAAGTGAAGTTAAAAACGAACTAAGGTGGCCCCTACACGGATGAACAGAAGGTGATTATGTTGGAACGATATGTAACCAGAGAAACAAATTGTGGAACCGGAAGAGCGTATCATCCCAATTCGACTACAGAAAGGGTCCCTTAAAATATAGTTTCTTTTAAAGGTATTTATTCCTGAGACAACGTTCCACTTTATTTTTATTGTTACTCCGTTGATAACTGAAACAAAACGAATAATTTCATAAATTCCAGCCAAATTTGGAGGACGTAACATCTATATAAATGTATTTTACAAAATACTCTGGTGTGTTTATTCAGTGAGATTAACTTTTCACAAATAGGTACCAATACAATATTAAATACTATTTCGTACGCTTAAACACAAAGAGAAGACAAAATGATATGTGAAGCGGAAACTAAGAGTTCGAAAGGCATCAGAATGCCTTGGTAGGATAAAGAATTAGTTTATTTCTCCTTTCTGTATTCTGGAGTGGTTCTCTTGAACGTGTAGAGATCAGAGAAGCAAACAGATTTGTTTATTCCTGATGAAATAAAACCACCGCATACTACAATACATCTTGACGTGTGGATAATTACACGTAGTTTTTAAAAAATTACTTTATTTTGAAGTATTTTATCGGAAAAATGATTTTTGCCCCTTGAGTTGTCAATCGGATTCAAGAATCTTTGGATATACCAAGTTAATATAACTTGTAATCCATAATTAACATAGTGTTTATTAGGCATGATTATTCACTATCAGGATTATTTGGAACCAGTTTTATTTCATACATCTGTGTCGCATCACCTGTGAGATTAATCATTCATTTTCATTTGATTTCACGTACAAAATCAGTTTAATAACAATTCCGTCACCAGCTGTAGGAGTTCATCCCATATTTATTTCCTAAGATAATTCAGCAATTTCAAACCAAAAATACTTATGTTAATCAGCACCATGGCACACAGGCAATCAAATTGTTTGCATTGAAAAAAAATGTTTAATCATATTTTTTTTTACATAACCTAATTCTTAAAATAACAAATGATAATTTTTAATGTTAATATCAATTATTTATAAATCTTCTCACATTTTACTTTAACATTACAAAGACGCCCTTGTGTTGTGTCCTGTTGCAGATAATGAAAATTGATACCGAGTATGGAGTAACCTCTTGTTCGATCACATATGCCACACTTTGTAAATAGTTCCTTTTGGTATTCCAAGAATTATATATGACTTTTATTCAGTTATTCTTTCAGCTATACACTTCCTAAAATTATTTTCATTATACATAGCTTAACATGGAAACTCTTTATCAACACGTCTGATCACGGCGACCTAATAATGTCATGGATATGATTTCGAGGTTTAATTTTTTAGTTATTATACCTTGAATGAACGAATTCTTTACTTAAATCAGCCATCGGATTTGAAACAAAAAATATTTATTTTTGTTTATTAGACAGAAAATAATTTAGCCTCAAGCAAGCATACTTTTTTATTTACAGAGGCACTACCATCCCCTCATGCGACCTAATAATTATGTTTCAAAAGCTATGTTTTAAATTCCAAAAATTATTCGAGCTTTTTTGTCAGTTTGCCTCATAAATCATGTTACATAAAATATTACGCCTAATAACCTTGTAAGGGAGGGTAATCAAGGGAACAGCTGTAGAATACAGCGGAAGAAGATAATTGTAGGAGGAGGGAAGACAGTGCGTGTATCGGGTGCTGACGTAAGCCTAGCTGACTGCCCGGTAAGCCGGCCGCAAATTGGCGACGCCGGAGACTGACAGAGGCCAAAGACGTATCGATTGCCGTGCCCCCAGCAGACACTTGTCTGGCTTGGCATTGTGTCCCGTATCAATGGCAGAGGTCACCACACACGACACGCTCTGAAAGTACGAGCTCAAAGGGCTGCTGTTCAAACAGTCTCCTCCACTTCTGCAATTCCCACTCACAGTAGATTGTCGAGGCATTTATGCTCCTTCCTGGATGTAGCTGAACCAAACCCCATATTACCGGGAAATTTTCAGTTGTTACTGAACAGAAAACTGTTTCAACTAATTCCTAGAAGACATACTGATACAGCAGAATGTTGTTAATAATAACAGTAGCAAACAACTTTGTTCAGTTCCTAAAACATGTAAAGCTAGGCAAAATAGTTATGGTGAATAATGTTAAGCCAGGAATATAGCAGAAACTAAATATTAATTAATTGCTGATCGAATCATCTCGGTAGCGTATTAAGTCCTCATGGTATAGACTTAAGTGGTAAGGTGTTTTCGATAAGTGTTTATATTTCTAGCTAATCATTTTAGAAAACTTGGTTTCTTTATAACAAGGAAAAGGTGTAATGCAAATGCAGCAATGTAGCGAAATTGTCACAGGAGCATATGTTCCATGGCACATATTATTAATATTAACCGTATATCCCTGGTCAAATCCTCAATTTCAAGTTAATCAATTCGTGCAAGTAATTAATATTACCCAATGAAATTGAAATTTTTTTTTTTTTTGTATTTTTCTCTCTGCGTTTCAATTTATTCCAGCTGCATCTTCAGCGGTTATCAGTATGGTATTCTCCCAGACAATATTGTATTAAAAAATCAATTTCACTGGCGAAATATTGATTATTTGAAAAAACTGACTAATGTTAATAATAATCAGCCAATTATAACAAAATGTCTAAAAATAAACGCTTTAACAAGCCGAGATTTCAGGCAAAGTAGAAGATTCTACAGTTTCCTTGTAAAGTTAATAAATTAACACCCTGTCATATTAAATATTTAACTCTGGACGTGGAGGATATATTTCTCCTTTCCTGTTAACCAACATAAATATTAATTTATAAATATTCTACTAATATACGGATGTTACAATTGGTTCAGCCTGAACAGCATAATGCACTTTAGACCAGTGGTTCCCAAATGGTGGTCCGCGGAACCCTGGGGTTCCGTGGAAGGGTCAGAAGGGCTCCGTGTTACGTCCGAGAATTGAATAAAATATTCTTTGAAAACAGTCATAATCGTGCAGTGAGAAGACTATCATGGTTCTGCTTCCGTTTGTGACTACGTACTTACCGACGCGAGACTGGATTTTCAGCTTACGCTTATAAAAATGGGATTCGCCAAAAAATGTATGATCAATTAGGGTTCCGCGGCCAAAAAAAATTGGAATCGCTGCTTTAGACTATAGTAAACATTCATGGTTACATTAAAATTAATTTTTTCTTCATTACCAAAGTATGAAACACAAATTCTTCATAAATGCTTCATCATGTTCATAGGATACACGAATACGTTTAAAAACCTTAATACTTATTCTCTTTGTATTTATAAAACACAAACAACAATTTGAAAAGTAAATCCGCCACCCGCCAAAGTTGGAAGTAGGACTGCGACCGAAAATAAAATAAATACAGTCTGAGATGGGATCCATTTATGCGTGAATATCTCAAGGCGCAATGCACGTGTATCTACTTGAAAATAAATATGTAGAGGTATTTTTATTTTTTCCGAATATATATAACAGAACTTTTATGTTTTGATTATAAGTACGTTCAACTAAAGCGCTTTCTTCTCAGAGCTCTTGCTGAATATACGGCATGATCTTCCTGTGCTCTCTGAAATGACTGACATTAAATTTTCGCTCGGTAGGAAAAAATAGCTTTTATTAATGTATGTTTAGAGGTGTAAGACAGATGCATCGCATTTTTGTAGAGCAATTAATTTTCCACATTTTCATCTCAGATGTTACAAACATTAGTGATATAAAGAAGTGACATACATATGAAGTCAAAAGACTTAATTCGTGACTAGTTGAAGTGGAAAACGGTTTTTCTGCTCCTCAAAGCCAGGTCGTTGTGTAGGAACTTCTGCGTATCCCATTAGAATCTGACCAAGAATAACAAGATACATTTAAATTAAATGAAAACTTGTCTGAATTTCTTTTCAAGTTTAACCGCAGAAATAACAAGTTTCTCATTTAAATTTTGAGACCGGTGCCAATGTGGTGATGGAATGAGATTCTACAGTAACGTAATTAAAACTTCCTCCAGAGCTCAGATGTAATTGATTCAGTGCGATTCATTACCAAAGGGTTACTGACTGACTGCGCAGAATTAATAAAGATAATTAACTAAGATGGTAATGAGAGGAAGCTATCATTTTGTTTAAAATGGGAGCGTG